>HG995325.1:12500-20000 GCA_905333045.1 Lysandra bellargus | reverse complement strand
GCAACCACCGCGTGTGATGAACTGTGATGTAGCTGTAACTTCCTCTTTTGGTGTTTGATGACGTATACTCTCTTGTAGCACAATCCCTGGGCCTCGTGAATGGTTAGCACTTTCGAGGCCTCTCCGGTTCCGTAACCTGACTTCCTCAGCGTTGACTTTTCCAGCTGTGTGTAAGTCAGGTACAAGGTGTTGGTGTCGGTTTTAGGGATCTCCGTCCCGGTCATGGGTGCTATTGCCAGGGACTTGACGATTTTGCTTGAGGAGTAGATGCCCTTGTGTATTTGCTTGAGCGCCATGGCGACATCTTGCGGGCATCTATGTGTACAGAGAAGATCTTCGGTGACGTCTGCGAGGTGATGCGGGCGATAGTAGTACAGCTCGAAGAGATTTTCTCGGTCTATGTAGGGGAGCTGGTTTACGTCCCCTATTAATAGCAGGCTCTCGGCTTTGGTGATCTGTGCCATCAGTATTACGGATCCGAAGTGGCTCATGAGTGCTTCATCTACAAGCAGCCTCTTGCGTTTCAGGTCTTCGAGTCCCTTCGGTCCATTTACTAGGAGAGATGCTATTGTGCGCACCCTCTTTGTAGATTCGTGGCCTGCCTTTTCCCGGATTCTCTCCACGAGGTCTTTCTTTGCCTCGATCGTTGTCGTTACAACTACATCCTCTTCGGCGTTAAAGTGTTGGACTATCCACGTCGATTTCCCGCAACCCGGAACTCCATTTATCCAGGTTATTGCTGGAATCGTCCATTCGTCGGGGGGCTCTACCTCGGTCAGGATCTGGGATGTTTGTAGGATCCTGTCCTCTAGCCATATTTCTGTCCCCCTGGTGGTAACGACGATGGGGTCGCGAGATGGAATGTTGTAGACGGGATGTCCTCTTCTTTTGGTCCGGTCCTCGTCCAGGAGGACTATTCCTGAGGTGGCGCTGTATGCCGCCATATGGGTAGTCATGTCCTGTCCCCTAAGGACGGTCGCCGTGTTGTTATTATAGACCGTGGCATGGGCCTCCTCTAGTTGTATTTGTAGGAGGCTATCTTTGCCTTTTTGGTACGACTTCATGATGTCTTCGCATTCCTTTATCCTAATGGTCTTGTTGGCCTCTAGTACGGCTATGTATTCCAGGAATGCGTTGATCATATGGTCTTCTTGTCGTACCACTTTCCTTAGGGTTGGACTTTTGACCAGACCTATCTGTGCCTTTGTTAGGTGTTGTTTTGTTGGTGTCCTGTGCGGTGGTTTTTGGGCGTTGGTGAATCTGCTGAGCGCGTTTGCTTGGGTGTCCGGGCTTCGGAATGTGTCCGGCCGTAGGGGCAGCTGCTCCTCGAGATCTTCTTGAGGCTCTCTCCTGAAGTGTCGGCTCTCCTTTGTGACCAGCCGATGGAGATGCTGGTCAACTTTGGCGGCTGAGGTCTTTTGTTTGGCCGCAATGGCGATCTCTTTTTGCTTTTCAGCTGCCCTTTGTCTCCTTAATTCCCTTTCCTTTTCAGCCCAGACTTCCGCGCTTGACTTCGGCGTCTCAGTAGATGGCCCTGGGAGTGATGGTGTACGTTCTGTGTTTTGTGGTGTTGATGGTTTTTTCCAGTTTGTCAGCGAGTTTATCTTTTTCCTGATTTTTTGCAGCACATTTAGTCTAGAATTGGGATCAAGACTCTGCTCCACCTCTGAGGGTGTTGCAGGTTGGACTCCTGTTGTTGGGCATCGCTGTAATTCCGCTGTGGTCAGTCTTGATGTTGTCTCGGGTGGTTTGTTGGGTACTAGGAAGCTCAGATCTTGGGATCTCCCTTCGTACACCACGATCTCGTGTTTGTCTGCTGCCCTGACGCACCCGAGATAGTCTGCCACCTCTCCTCTATCGAAGTCGATGCTCATTGTGTCCACACTAATTGTCCTTGGACCGATGGTAGTACCGTTGGCTTCAGCTAGCTTCAACAAGAACGAACAGGCTCTAGCAAATTGAGTTTCTTCGGTTGTTTTGTCGAATAGTAGCACGGATTTGTTTTTAGTGCGTACTATCCTACATGATTTCCCGTCGATCATCTCTTCGCCCAGTTCCTCGTATCTTCTCCTCTTCATGGTCGTCCTTGTTGTGCTGCCTTTAAGTATGAGAGCCAGCCCAGGTGAAATGGCGACTCTCTTATTACCAACGGTGGAGCAGAAACTTATTCCCAGTCTTTCATAGCTATTATTCATGAACAGAACCACTTTCCTTGTTCTGATCGAAGGTTTTCCACTCTCTCCCTCTCTTAACCATCTCAGCATATTGAACTGAGGAGCTGCCGTTCTCTGTTGGAGTGGAACACTGGGGTCCGTGGGTTCTGTTCTCTGAAGGATACTATTTGTGCTGTCTGTACTTTGTTGGTCTTGGAACCTCTTTTTCGCGATATTGAAAATCTTGTCGATGTAAGCCAGGAACACTTCTTTGGCGTGCTGGTCCTCCAAATATTTATGTACTTCCACTTCCTGTAGGTTGGTGTTCATCTGTTGCTCTGCATCGTGCCTTTGGTGCAGGAAGCGGGGACAGTCGAAGATAATGTGCCATACCGTTTCTTCAATGTCTGGATCGCACTCGCATCCTGGGCTTCCGATCAGTTTGAAGCGGTGCAGGTAATAAGCAAATGCACCGTGTCCGGTCATGGCCTGGATACGGGTGGGTGTGAGAGTTGTTGTTCTTACGAATCGGTATGACTTCTGTATGTCGGGCAAGAATCTTTTCGTGGTTCCTCCGGTATCCGCATTCGTATATCTGTCCTGCCATTTTTGTATTGATTCCTTTCGGATCTTCCTCTTTATGTAGGACAGCGGGATTTGATCGTAGTCCGGGATTTCTTTGGTGTTCAGAGCCGCTTGTTTTGCGAGCTCATCCGCTCTTTCATTCCCGGTCGTCCCTACGTGTGCGCGGAGCCAGAAGAATCTCACTCTTCTACCCTCTTCTTCGATGTCCTTAAGGCACCTTTTAATGTCCGCCACTAATTGAGTTTTGGGCTTGGGATTCCGAATTAGTTCTAGCGAAGATCTTGAGTCGCTTAAGATGTTAACTTCCTTATGTTCGGTTTCCTTTACCATCTCTACTGCCTTGTAGAGGGCGAACATCTCTGACTGAAACACTGTGCAGTTTTGATCGAGCGACAGTCTGGTGTAGTTGACTTCTTGCCCGTTCTCCCACCATGATATTGCTGCCCCTGTTTTCCCCTCGATCTTACTACCATCCGTATAGATCTGGGGGCCTCTGATGTTATGCTTTTCTATGGTCGGGGGCTCCATGTCTTCCAGCTTCTCGAAGGTGGTGATAGTGAAGTCGGAAGGGTGGGGTAGCGTGAGGACGTCGCAGGTCTTCTGCAGCGTCTTTCCGGGCGGAACGTAGTCGCTCGATATTCCTTTCTTGGTTTTGTAAAGAGCTGCCGCTTCGTGTATTCTGATGTCCAGCGGCAGCAATCCTGCCAGTGCCAGTGTGGATGTTAATGAGGCTGTCCTGTAGGCTTTGCAGATCTTGATTGCAAAGCTTCTCTGTATGGAGTCCAGCAACGCCTTGGTCTTGTTTAGGTCTGCGGCTGGGGCCCAGACACTCGCGGCGTACAGGATGATTGGCTCAATCACTGATATATAAATGGTTCTAATAATTTCTCCGTTTAACCCCCACGTCACCTTGGCGGAGTGTGCAATCTGCTTATAGACGTTTGCAGCTTTCTTGCAGACTGCCGCCACGTGTGAGGTGAAGGATAGGGTACGGTTTATGGTGACGCCCAGAAGCTTAATTTCGTCCACGAGGTTGATATTGGTTCCGGACATCTCTATTTGGGGGGCTGTCAGCTTTAACTTTCTGGTTAGCAGCATCGCGTTTGTTTTGTGAGCTGCAAACTTCAGCTTGTTTTGCTCTCCCCATTTTTCGACGATCCGGAGCGCGCGGTTTGCTTTTTCCTCTATGGCGTCAATGCAATCCTCGGAGAAAATCAGTGTAATATCGTCGGCAAAGGCTTTAAAGTCTATTTGGCGTCTGCATAGTTGGTCGAGCAGTGGGTTAAGTAAGATGTTCCAGAAGGTTGGTCCACCTGTTGATCCTTGGACGCAACCTTTGTTTGTCCCCTTTGCACTCTTCTTGCCGGCGTAGTTAACTTCGATACTGCGATCTTGAAGGTATGAGCCGATCATCCTGTATATGTTGGAGGGGCATCCTTTTCTTATCAGCTGGTGCTTCAACGCTGGCCACCACGCATTGTCGAATGCGCCTTCTATGTCTAGTGAGACTAGGAGGACGATCTTCTTCTTCTGTACTTCCTCCTTGACTTGGTTCACTAGACTGAATAGCGCATCTTCTGTGCTTCTTTGCGGGATGAAGCCGAACTGGTTCTTGTTCAGCGCAGGGAGTATGTGCCATTGGACTCTGGTGATCATAAGTTTTTCCACAATCTTTCCCAGGATGGATAGTAGTCCAATGGGTCTGTACGACTTAGGGTGAGTGTAATCTTCTTTACCCGGTTTTTTGAGGATGACTACATGTGCCTTTTTCCATTGTGATGGAAAGTGTCCTAGTTCCAGGCATTTATTCGCTATTTCCAGGAACACCTCCGGTGCACACATGATGGCCTCGCTGCAGATGTCCGATGTGAGGCCGTCGGGACCTGGAGCCTTCCCTGGATTTAGTGACGACAGGATTGACTCCAGTTCTGCCATTGTGAATGGTGGGTCATCCTCTGCTAGTTGTTCGACCGGGTAGTGTGCCCTTATGGTTTTGTGGTATTGGGAATCGGTTTCTTCAGAGTCATCGGGGTAAAATGTTTCGGCCAGTAGGTCCGCGGATCTTTGTGGACTTAGCGTGTTACCTCCTGTATCTCTAAGTAACACGTTTTCCTGGTTTCTTGCTGTCTTCCCAATGATTCTGTATATCCCGTCCCACATGCTTTCTTTCTCTTGAGTCGCACAGAACTCCTTCCAGCTGTTTGTTTGTGCCTCCTCCATTTTCTTTCTATACTCTTGTTTTGCGGCTCGGTATTCTTCGATGACGTGATCTTTCCTCGATGGTGCCGCGTTTTTTATCCGTCTTTTCTTCCTCAGGACGTCCTTTTTGAGGTGTTCTAAGGACTTGTCCCACCATGGCGGCACTGGTTTGCCTTTGTAAGTACCTATCTTCGGAATAGTTTCTTCACAAACTTCCTGGATGTTGTTTATATAGGTACTTACGGCATCTTCCAAGTCGTTGGCTGTCTTTATCGACTCCTTTATGGCATCCTTGCTTAAGTTGGTGTCCACCAGAGACTTGTTGAATTTCTCCCTGAACGCTGACCACTTCGCTTTTTTGGTGTTGTACCTCCGGGTTGTTGGTCGCGGGAGTGGTTGAAGTTTCCCTTCGACCCTGATTCGGAAGGTGATTGCGTTGTGGTCTGATGTTGTGGCGTCCCGGATAACTCTCCAGTTCTCCACCTTCGCTAGCATCGGCAGGCTGCACGCTGTCACATCGACTATGCTCGTGTACATCCTGCCGTTTCTCTCCGTTTCGAAGGTGGGCGTGTCTCCGGTGTTAAGGATGTGGAAGTTCATCTCATCGAGGAATGTGGAGTAGGCCTGGCCCCTCTGATCTTCTGTGGCGCTTCCCCACCAATGACTCCACGCGTTTACGTCACCTGCCACTATTACATTCTGAGTAGAAAGTTTGCCAATAGTGTTCCTGACTTTATTTATATTGTTGTTTATATCTTTGTCTCCCTCGAAGTATACCGATATTAACCCAAGCTCTAGGCCCGCCACTTTGATGGTTACCGCTGCCTCGGTCTCCGTGACCAGTTGCGGATCGTGCAACACCTCAATGGTGTCGCCGAATATCACGACAGCGGCTTTGTTGGGCCCTCCCCTATTTAGGGTACACTGTATGACTTGCGTCCCTGGGGGTTGTTTTAGGGTACCTGCACTTCCTACGTAGGGTTCTTGAAGTAGGGCTATGGAGATCTTTTGTTCAGTAGCCACCCGTAACAGCTCTAGAGTGGCCGTTTTCGATCTCTGCAGGTTTGCTTGGATTATCTTAATGTGTTTCGGCGACTTCGTGGGAGATTCTGTCGCGTTGTCTGTGCTGTCGCCCTTAGCACAAGTAGGATATCTTTGATCTGGCTATGTTGTCCCATTTGTGCCGCTCCGTACACTCACTGCTGAATGCGATGTGTGCAGTGTCGAGCGGCGATGTTGGTTTGGAGGCAACTTTGCAATTGAAGCAGGTAGGCGGGTTCTTTGCTTTCCTGTCCTCGCAGTTGTCCCAGTCGTGGGAGTCTTGGCCGCAGTAACTGCAGCGGCCTTTCTCCTCCTCGCAGATCTTCTTTGTGTGCCCATAGCCCAGGCATTTGGCACACTGGATTAGGGGAGATTGATCTTCAACTGGTCTTCGTTGGAGATCAATGTAGACTTTTCCCGCTTCCAGGAACTTTTTGTGAAGGACGGGAGACACTTCCAGCACTACATGGCACTCTTGTGTGTTTCTGGCCCTCTTCCTGTATTTAATCCTACATGTGCCTTCTTCGTTTCCGACGCCGGCGAACACTTGTTTGTTTTGAGCCTTTAAGTGCTCTATTAGTTCGGCGTCGGTGTGGTACGACAGCACGTTTTTGATTATTAGTAGCGGGTTATTTTGCCGCGCTCGTTCCTGCTTGAGTCGGTCGGTTAGGTTAGGTTAGGTTAGGTTAGGTTAGGTTAGGTTAGGTTAGGTTAGGTTAGGTTAGGTTAGGTTAGGTTAGGTTAGGTTAGGTTAGGTTAGGTTAGGTTAGGTTAGGTTAGGTTAGGTTAGGTTAGGTTAGGTTAGGTTAGGTTAGGTTAGGTTAGGTTAGGTTAGGTTAGGTTAGGTTAGGTTAGGTTAGGTTAGGTTAGGTTAGGTTAGGTTAGGTTAGGTTAGGTTAGGTTAGGTTAGGTTAGGTTAGGTTAGGTTAGGTTAGGTTAGGTTAGGTTAGGTTAGGTTAGGTTAGGTTAGGTTAGGTTAGGTTAGGTTAGGTTAGGTTAGGTTAGGTTAGGTTAGGTTAGGTTAGGTTAGGTTAGGTTAGGTTAGGTTAGGTTAGGTTAGGTTAGGTTAGGTTAGGTTAGGTTAGGTTAGGTTAGGTTAGGTTAGGTTAGGTTAGGTTAGGTTAGGTTAGGTTAGGTTAGGTTAGGTTAGGTTAGGTTAGGTTAGGTTAGGTTAGGTTAGGTTAGGTTAGGTTAGGTTAGGTTAGGTTAGGTTAGGTTAGGTTAGGTTAGGTTAGGTTAGGTTAGGTTAGGTTAGGTTAGGTTAGGTTAGGTTAGGTTAGGTTAGGTTAGGTTAGGTTAGGTTAGGTTAGGTTAGGTTAGGTTAGGTTAGGTTAGGTTAGGTTAGGTTAGGTTAGGTTAGGTTAGGTTAGGTTAGGTTAGGTTAGGTTAGGTTAGGTTAGGTTAGGTTAGGTTAGGTTAGGTTAGGTTAGGTTAGGTTAGGTTAGGTTAGGTTAGGTTAGGTTAGGTTAGGTTAGGTTAGGTTAGGTTAGGTTAGGTTAGGTTAGGTTAGGTTAGGTTAGGT